>BMAO01007629.1:0-27888 GCA_019973975.1 Trichonephila clavata | reverse complement strand
TAACTTGAGCTATTACATATATATGTATATATATATATATATGTAATAGTTCACGTATATAGGAGAAAAGTGACTCACTCATCACGAGATCTCCGAAACTATATAAGACCGACAGACTTAAAATTTAGCACACAAATTTTTTCATTGAGTAGAGATAAGATAAGAGTGGGTTTTGCGAAAATATCGGCTCCCAAGAAGAATTATTACAGATAAGATAAGAATTCCCAATTTTGATCTATTAAACGTACAGACTTAAATTTTTATAAGCATGGTTCCTTTATGGAGTAAAGATCCGCTAAAAACTTTTTTGAGGAAATTGACTCTAAGGACTTACGGAAGAATGTAAAAGTCAATTAAGCATCCGTCTTAGACATTCAAACCCTGTTCTTCTTAAATCAAGAGGCGAAACCTATAAAAATGTTTTAAAGGTAATCGAAAGCTTAATGTTGGGACTAAGATTGTCACAACCCGGAGGTTACAGGTGTAAGAAGGTATGAGAGAAGAAACAGATATGATTGTACAAATAGTTACCTTTATTTTAGATGTAACACTTTATGAATGATTTACAACTTATTCCTTAGCCTTGGGAGCAATCTTAAATCCAAATTCTTAAGGGGACATAGTACGATTTAAGAAAAAATTTTAATTTAAGGATTTTCACATTTTTTTTGGTTGGCTCCTTTGTGTGTATACTATGTAAAACAGATTCTGTGCTCAAAATTTCATAAAATGCTAGACATTTAATTTTTTAAGGAAAAAACTTAGAATTTGTGAAGTGATTTTAAAATGCTACTTCTCCTACGAAAGTTTACATACATGCATGAAATTTGATTTACAAGTACGTCAAACTATGCATAACAAAAGTTGGTATGGGTTTTGCGATAACATGATTGGTATCCGTACAATACTTCTTTTTATGAATGCTTATTGAAAGTTTCTTAAAAATGAACAAATTCTGAGTTCAATTATTTTTTAAAACATTAGCATTGCTTTAATTTAAAAATGCATACCAACTTTTGTTACATGTACTATTAACAATAGGTACAAAAAAATTCAAAGCATTAGGCACAAAAAAAAGCCTTAGCATTTTAAATTAAGACAAACTAGTTATTTTATGTTTCTCCGAGATAAGTGAGTTTAAAGTTTTGATTTGCCATAGGGATGTAAATAAAAACGAACGCAAAAGCTATCGTATAAATCTGTGTTTTTAAGTTTAGAGCTTTCAAATTTTTTCAAGCAAAAGAAAAGTATTTAAAGAATAATTTCAGCTAAGAAAGTTAAATTTGATTTTGTGACCAATTTTTGTCAATTGAATTGTAATGCGTCTCCTTAATCTAACTTAGAAGACTATTCAAGAGTAATTATCTCTGTCGTAGTTCCTTATACAACTCATTCTCGAACAACAACAGCTTGGTACAAATCCACTTCTAATTATTTCCACAACTCCAGGTGGATGCTAAGATGAATATTTTCTTCAAACCGCAAGGCTTCCTAGTCACTTTCTACTATTCCAAGATTTCAGGATTAACCTCATACACCCCGATTATAGTGTTTAAATAGGATTTATATTAGCATAAAAAATCAAGTCATCTTTATGGTAAGCTGTTGTTAAACAAAAATCATAATGAGAAAATAGTTTCCCCAAGAAAATTAGTTGAAATCCCAAGGATATCAAACCCGTCACAAGATATCAATAACTTTAAAAAAGGTATTTAGTTGTACAAATATTATGAAATACTCAATGAAGCAGGAAGTTGTGACTGTTAACAATATTTATAAAATCAATAGACAGAAATTTAACTCCATTAAGCTTAAAAGCTATCATTATAATATATTAAATACATCATAATTATATTTATGAGAACTTTATACCTTCCTTAGAAAAACAATTTAATGATTTCAAAAGCTTCTATGCACCTTGAAGAATACAAAAACCATGTCAAGTAATATATGTAGTTGAAACTGAAAAATGGTTCTTAAAATATATATATTTCATTTTCGAATGATTGCTTACAAAATATGTAAGGAAATAAACATGTCATTTGTTTTAAAGCAATATAATTTCAAAAAATACTCATCACGAAAGGGGAATGACAAACCCAAAATATACTGATTTCATATATTAAAAGTAATCTCTATTTTTTCCAAAAGTTTTTGATTTTTTGTTGAAATATTTCACTCCTGGGACTGACTGATTTTTGGACTAGTTCCAAATATAAACATTTACCGCAAATGGTTTCTGCTCACACACACACAGTACCAAACTATTTATTACAAGTCATTCATTTTATAAAGTATCATTCTGCCCAGATTTTCATTCACCATTTTCCTCAAGAAAAGAGCCCGTTCCAGACAGAGGGTAGAAACTAAACACAACTTTGGATAACATTGAAGAACTGCAGTAATACAAACAACATTTGTAAATGGCTCTGTGAATTTCAAAATTTTTAAGCATTACGTATGAAATTACACTTTTTATATGGTCTAAGATTCAAATGCTATCGCAATATAACATTTCAAAAATTAGATAAAAATCTCAAAAATCTATTACAGGTTTTTGAATTGCAACGTATAAACTTCATAAATATGTTACAATTTCTTAAAATGGATTTTATCTATATATATAAAGGAGAAAAGCGACTCACTCACTGACTGACTGACTGACTAATCACGATATCTCTGGAACTATTCAACTTACAGACTTGAAATTTGGTAGACATGTTCCTTTTATTGAGTAGACATCAGCTAAGAACGGATTTTCCGAAATTCGAAACGCAAGGGGCGTAACGGGGGGTTAAGGGGCGTTATAAATAATTGTTTCCATGTTTAAACTACTCAATGTACAATTTTGAAATTGGGTAAGCAGATTCCTTTCATACAGTAGAGATCCACTAAAAAATAAGTTTGGTGAAAATCGACCCCCAAGTGGAGTTGCAGGGGCTTGGGGGCGTTATAGATAATTATTTCCATTTTTAAACTATTTGAAGCACTGTCTTTAAATTTGATATATATATATATATATATATATAAAGAGATTCCTTTCATAGAATAATGATCAGTTACAAAACCGGTTTTGTGAAAACAGACTTCTAAGTGGCGTTGCGGGGGATTAAGGGGCGTAATAGATAAATATATCCGTTTTTAAACTACTTCACCTACCTGCTTGAAAATTGGTAGGTAAGTTTCTTTCCTGGAGTAAATATCCGCTACAAAATGGGTTTTGGGAAAATTTACCCCCAAGGGGTGTTACGGGGGTGGGGGGTTGAAAGGGCGTTATAAATTCCTATTTTTAAGTTATTAGACGTACAGTCTTGAAACTTAGTAAGCAGATTCCTCTCATACGTTAGAGATAAGCTACAAAATGGGTTTCGTAAAATTTGCCCCCAAGTGGCGTTGCGAGACTTAAGGGGCGTTAGAGATAATTATTTCCATTTTTAAACTATTAGACGCACAATCTTTATATTTGATAAATAGATTTCTTTCATAGAGTAGAGATCAGCTATAACAAGATTTTGTGAAAACAGACCTCTAAGTGGCGTTGCGGAAGATTAAGTGGCATAATAGATAAATATTCCCGTTTTTAAACTACTCCTCCTACTTGCTTGAAAATTGGTACGTCAGTTTCTTTCATGGAGTAAATATCCGCTACAGAGTGAGTTTTGGGTAAATTGACCCCCAAGGTTTGTAGCGGGGGTGGGGGGTTTAAGGGGCGTTATAAATTCCTATTTTTAAGTTATTAGACGTACAGTCTTGAAACTTAGTAAGCAGATTCCTCTCATACGTTAGAGATAAGCTACAAAATGGGTTTCGTGAAAATTGCCCCCAAGTGGCGTTGCGAGACTTAAGGGGTGTTATAGATAATTATTTCCATTTTTAAACTATTAGACGCGCAGTCTTTATATTTTATAAATAGATTTCTTTCATAGAGTAGAGATCAACTCTAAGAAGGTTTTGGGAAAACAGACCTCTAAGTGGCGTTGCGGGAGACGAAGTGGCGTAACAGATAAATATTTTCGTTTTTAAACTACTAGACCTACCTGCTTGAAAATTGGTAGGAATGTTTTTTTCATAGAGTAAATATTCGCTACAAAACGGATTTTGGGATAATTGACCCACAAGGGGTGTTGTAGGGGGTTAAGGGCAGATATAAATAATTATTTCTATTTTTAAACTATTAGACGCACAGTCTTGAAATTTGGTAAGCAGATTCCTCTCATAGGATAGAGATACACTAAAAAATGTGTTTTGGGAAAATCGACCCCTAGGTGGCGTTGCGGGGTTCAAGGGGCGTTATAGATAAATTTTTGTTGCATTTTTAATTTATTGGACGCACAGTCTGCAAATTTTGCTAAGCAGATTCCTTTCATAGATTGCAATTCCCCTACAAAATGGGTTTTGTGAAAACAGACCCAGAAGTGGCGTTGCGGGGGCTCAAGTGTTGTTATAGTTAATTATCCCCATTTTTAAACTATTAGACGTACAGTCTTGAAATTTGATAAGCAGATTCCTTTCGTAAAGTAGAGAACCGCTACAAAATGGGTTTTGCGAATATCAACTACCAAGTTTAATTTCGGGAGATTAAGAGGCGTAATCGATAAATATTTCCATTTTTAAACTATTTGATCATCCTGCTTGAAAATTGGTATGCAGGTTCCTTTCATGGAATAGAGTTTCTGTAACAAAGAGTAAAACGAAAATTCAACCCCAAGGATGGTCGCGAGGGTTCAGGAGGAGTTACAGAAAAAAATTCCTGTTTTTAATTGTTAGACCCAAATACTTGAAATTTGTTAAGCATGTTTCTTTTGTTGAATAGGGATCCACTAAGAATGTATTTTAAGCAAATCAATTTCGGGGGGCGTGCAGGGGCTTACTGGGATGTATTGACAAAAAAATTCCTTTTTTCGAGCTACAAGGACTATAATAATGAAATTTGGTTAGCATTTTTCTTTTGTTGAATTGAAATCCGCTAAGAGCGGTTATTTTGGAAAACGGCTCTCAACGGGATTACGGGGATATTGATTGTAAAACTTTTGTTTTCTTCTGTTAGATTTAGACTTGAAATTTGGCTTGCATGTTCAATTTACGGAGTAGAGATCCACCGAAATTTGGTTTTGCGGGAATCTTCTTGGTTTATGGGTTACGAAAGAGCAAACATCATTCTATACTTCAATTTTAGAGATTTTTAGAAAATACAAATTAGATGAGTTCTGCCCTTTTTTTTTTGCGACAGTTAAAGGTATAAGTATATTTTTCAATACAATCGAATTCTTAATGCTAGGACTTAGATATCAATAATTTATACATATATATAAGCAGTAAAATTTTATAAAACATTATGAAATACCCAGCGAAGCGGGCGTGTAACATCTAGTCATGTTATATAAAGTCAATTGTAATCTTTATAAAAGTTAGTAAAATTTAAAACAATGTTTATGTATTTTAAGAACTTATTTAGCAAGAAAAAATAGTAAAAGTTTTTAAATATAAAACTTGAAACATTGATTTTTACGATTTTCATTGTTGTTATTTTTTAATTTAATTATGCATTATAGGTCACTGATAGTACATTTTTCCATTCATTCATTATTATTAATAATTTTTAATGATACATTCGATCATAGAAATGAATTAGATTCTAAAATCCTAAATTCAGACTCATACAATTCTATCCAATCAGATTCATCCAATTTTAATCATTCATTAATTTTTTGCCTTTCTATACTATACTTCTAACCCAGAACTGGGAAAGGTCGAGTCAGCCTTTTCGCATCAGACTGAGCATCTGACCAGAACATCTGCTTGTGCACCTCAAATCCCAATGTCACGTATACTGAAATAGGCACAGTAGGCCTTGGCCCTCATGTTGGCTGTTGCGCCACTGAGTTATATAAGTTATACTATACTTCTAACCCAAATCTTTGATGCTTAAAATACTTGAATGTATTCCATTATAAGGACCCTTAAAAAATATCTGAAAATCCTTCTATACATATAATAGCTCTTAAAATGTACATTTATCAGAGCATGAATGTACTCTCAATATCAGAGCTCAATATCAGAGCATGAATGTGCTCTCAATATCAGAGCATGAACGTACTCTCAATATCAGAGCATGAACGTACTCTCAATATCAGAGCACGAACGTACTCTCAATATCAGAGTATGAATATACTCTCAATATCAGAGCATGAACGTACTCTCAATATCAGAGCATGAATATACTCTCAATATCAGAGTATGAATATACTCTCAATATCAGAGTATGAATATACTCTCAATATCAGAGCATGAATATACTCTCAATATCAGAGCATGAATATACTCTCAATATCAGAGCATGAATGTACTCTCAATATCAGAGCATGAATGTACTCTCAATATCAGAGCATGAATATACTCTCAATATCAGAGCATGGATATACTCTCAATATCAGAGCATGAATGTACTCTCAATATCAGAGCATGAATATACTCTCAATATCACAGCATGAAATTTATACATTATTTTGTATGCTGAGTTTTTCTCCAAATAATATCTAATTAGAATTAAGGTGTAACATGAGCATTTAAGTTGCTTGTATTATAACTAGTAACCTCAAAATAGGTTATCTTTAAAATTGCCTTGATGCATCTTCTGTAATACACGAAGAATGAATTGAATTATAAAGTAGTCACATATCAATATATAATTAGACATCAATCAATACTTTTATTGAACTTATTATTTAAAATAAATCACATAAAATACAATTAAATATTTTTGTAATAGTAGATATATCCTTCAATAAGATTAATATATTTTTTTTAATCAAAGAGCTGTATAAGACTCAATTACAATTGTAACAACCTGATAGCGGTTGTTGGCGTTTGGGGAGCTAGAGTAAAGAGATCAGTCATAACCAATTTCAAATTCAAATTTATTATCTCACTTACTTAAACTAAGCAACTAAAGGTAGGAAATGCACTACGCAACTAATTAGAAGAGCAATCACGCGGCTTAAGGATACTTAACATATGAGTATAACCTAGTCCACTTACTCTTGGAGCACTCTGGTCTTCTACGCTAAACTTCACGATAAATCTCTTCCTTGTACGACTCAAGGTCGTAATTCCTAAGCTCAACCTTATAACTTAATTCTCCAACTATCAATAATTAAATTTTCAGCGACAAGCTTTCGACCTCTCTCCGTTACCTAAGTGTCTACTCTTAACTATAAGAACTCATTTGCATAAATCAAGTCTTCTTCTTCGGGAGAAAGTTTTCAATAGAAAGTATTGTTAAAAAGAAATAAATTTTCCCCAAGAGGATTAGTTGAAGGTTCGTGGATAGACCCGTTACTCGATCTTCAGGGAAACAGACGCATTTAGTACGTACACTGTAACGGGCAACAGTAACCATATGTTAGCCAAGTGGTCATGGTCACGAACTTGTGGCCGGTGTTCTCGAGTCACGGGTTCTAAATCTAGTGCCACTGGACACTCGCCGTGTAGAAAAGCTGATGCACGTTCAATTTGCGGGGGCCCAAAGACCTCCCATTGGAGTGGTGCGGATGTTTAAAGAGGATGGTCGGCTCAGGTATGAACCCCACCCCTTAACCGTGATTCAGAATTACGAGATCTGTCACCCTCATGATTCTTCAGAGTGTGACGTAAATAAAATAAAATCAAGTAACAGGCGTAAGACATGTATCAAAATCAGGAGCGTAGCTACCGCCATATCAGCCGTATCAATGATACGAGGCCGCCAAGATACAGGGGCCCCAAGTAAAAAATCGTAGGATAGTAAGGTGGTCTGAAAAGGGCCCCAAGGAATTTTGATACAGGGCCCATTCGAGACTAGCTAAGCCAGTGATCAAAATATAAAATAATTTAATACCTATATATAAATGAATAGTATTATTAGCAATCGTGTTTAATATAAATAATAATACAAAATATATTTATATAATTCAGTGCTGTGTGTGTATGAGTAAGAGAAAGAGAGACTCGGGTTAAAATCCACAAGCAAACTAATGCATTTATAGTATCCGGTTTAAACACTCAAGCGACAGATATATTTGAGCGATCAATTATATTACAATTAAGTTACAATCATATTATCCTAAATAATGTAAAATGTAATTATACATATTCTGTAAAAATAATGCGGCACAAAAATTGATGTAAGCTTCAATCTTACTTTCAAAAGAACATATTGCGTATGAAAGGCTTCTGAAAAATTTCGGATATTCAACTCAAAAAATAACAATAGTATTTTTCCGATGCAGAGGAAACTAACAAGACTTCTCGAGCAATTACTGTTGAAATGGACAATACACGTAAGTTTCAATGTTCTCTTATGAGGTTAATAGAACTCAACAGAGAAACAAACTATCGGAAAAGTTCGGCGATCGATTGCATTTTGGAAGAAGCCATTAACAAGCTTTAATCGATTTTTTCGCTTGTCAGTCAATGAAGGTGGCATCGTTTCCAGTAAATGGCAGACGTGAATAGAAGTGAAGTATGTCTTTTTAAAGCATTAGCTTCCATTGTTCTTGAAATGCTCTCTGTAGCACTTAGTATAATTAATAACACTAATCAGCGAAGCCTTTTTGTTGCAGAAACAGCTTTACTGATTTTTATATTTTTCATGCCCCTGATTTCAAATATTGTCAGAAAATTTCATTCAGGACTCAGTTTGTGTGTTATAAAATTTCTCTCAAATTATCAATTCCCAATATAGTTCAAAGAGAATACCTTTCCTAGATATTTCATTCTATACCAGTTCTTCCCGTTTTGGTTGTGTCAGATATTTGGTTCTTTGAAACCAGGCATAGTAATCTATACTTCTATTCGCTTCATTACCATTAATTTCAACATTTTGTAGTAGCTAGAAAAAATATCTGACTTGAGTTAAGTTTTTATTGCATGTGTGACGGGCGTTTTGCATATTCCTTTTTTTTAAATTAAAATTACATTTTGATTTTTGAAAAAAATGAATGGTCAAGGTATTACCCTAAGGCACTACCCTAAAATTGTGAATTTTGCCAAAAATTGACAAATTTTTATAGATTTATTTTATAGATCATCTTATTCGCTTTATAAAAGTACCAAGTTTATTATTTTTCGTTCACTAGAACAAAAGCTGCGTTTTAGTAAAAGAATATGTCATTACTTTACGTAAGATATTTTAAAACGCTTTTTACTCGAAATGTGTTTTTTTTTAAATGTTCAAACGGGGACAACGATTGCTGAAAAAAGTTCTGAAAATAATTAACTGAAATTTTTTTAGTATGTTCTGTTTAATAGTAGAAGTGTTTTAACCTTCAGATTTATAAATCTCTGTTTTATTACAAAATTTACAGTCCCTTATGTGAATATAATTACTGTTTTTGTAAGTAATTTCATATAATAACTAAGATAAAATGCTCTAGATTTCGTAAAAACTAAAATATATCTTATCCTGAAGGTCATTTCAAAAATGAATAACATAGAACACATCAGAATTGAAAATTTATTCAGAAACTTTTGGTCCCCCGTTTATGTTATTTTCTGTAATTTCTTACCAATTTTTTCCCATTTTAGTAGTAATAATTTATTTCTCTCTTTCTAATTAGCATATTTTTCTTAAAATGTACTAAAAAAATCTAGAAGCCACAAAAAAATCCCCATATCTCCATTTTTTTAAAAAAAGTAATCGGATACCTTAAGTCACGCACACACATTTTATTTAAATTATATAGTTTATTATTTTGCTTTACTATATTGTTACGTTTTTTGTTTGGACTGAACAATGAAAATATTTTGGGCACCTCTTTTTTAAAACAAAAATGGGAAATATCGGTAACGTGATGTCATTAGTGAAACTCTTTCATATGTGGCGTAAATGAAATAACTGAGAATATATATATAATTTTTCTAAGCGCAGTATGAACTGAGAAAAACATTCGTATCATTTCTTAAATGCAGGTGATGAATGAACTCTTTGGTCTACAATATAATCATTTAAATGACATTAAATTCAGTAAAAACGAGGTAGAAAAATTAAACATTGTGTTAAAATTTTTACATTTAAAGAGAAAAATTCATTCAAAAGTTTAAAATATAATTTCGAATTTTTAAGTATGCCTTAAAAATATACTTGGGATACATTAACATCTGATTCGGTTTAATATAATACGGGAGGAGTAGTAAACTGTAGTAATTAGGAAGATATTTATCAAATCCATATAAAGCTTTATTACACAATTTTATACACTCACAATTGGAATAAAATTTAACTATAGAATGTACTAATTATGCTAAAAGGGTTTATAAAAAATATACCTGCTCATTAATGTTCAGTAATTATATTAACAATTACATCTCTTATGTGCAAGTCCATTGAAAGCTAATGGATTCTCTTTCTAAAATTAAGCATGGAATTTGGAAATGAAATCTGGAATATAGCGCAAAAAATATTATTAAGTTATTATGAATAAGCATTTTAAAATGTGACACACACACACATTGCAGAAAATTATATTTAGATAACATAAAAATAACTTTCAGAATGCTATGACTGAATGTATTGAAATTTGTCACTTAAAATAACTGACGTGAAATCATTGAAAGGAAAATTAGATTTTAAAAGACCCATGGATAGAATCCATCTGCATGGGTTCTGTCCATGAAAATCAGTAAATGAAAAAGTTGTACGTGTCTTGACTAGCCAATCGCATACAAAAATTCTAACGTTTATTCGGGCTGATAATGTATTACTGGGATTTCTCGCTTTCCATCCCTCGATTTCTGCGTGAATATGAATATAACTTAATTACATCAACGCAAATTCAGACTTACAATTCATAGTAATCCTTTATCTATATTTCTAGTTTAAAAAACTATCGTTTCAAAAACTCGCTAATGTTTAAAAATGTATGTTAATTTGGTTATCTGTTCATTTTAATTAACAATGAAGCGAAATCAGTATTTTTTACACAAATGTTAAAATATTTGCTTCTGTATCTTACGTTTCACATAAGAATCATTATTCAAACTTATGCAAATGTGATCCCGTAAGGCACATTTTCTGATATTTGAAAATTGTATTACATATTATTGTTGTTTGGCAGCAGTATATAAAAATCAAGATATTATACAGTAGAGTGAAGTGTTAAAAACTCTCTCTCTCTCTCTCTCATTTACATCTTTCTAAGATATATTTATAAGGGAGACGCAAACACTCAAAATGCGATAATCAATTAAAAACTGCATGAAGTTCTAACTCCATATAAAATATAAAAATAAAATACAGAAACATTGAATATGAATATAGTTCAAAGTTGCTTAGATCATAAATTCTAGAAAGTTATGCAAGTCTAAGTAATAATCAGTCTAAGGAATATACATAATATAGCATTATATACATATATGTTGACGCATATAGTTAACAAGCGGGAATTTCCATTTTACCTAAATTCAAAAATCAATGATAAAATTTTATCCAGGACTTTTAAGTTTGTGACTTAAAGCTTAAGAGATTTTATGAAGGTTTTGTGGAAGAGACTCAATTTCTTTTGATCATATCATTTGATAACAGTTCTTGAATCTAGCTAAAGTGTTTCTAACTCATTTTATTAAAAATACAAGTAATTTGAAATTATTTTGATAGATTTTATATTACTTCTTATTGCACTTTTAAGTCATTAGTTTTAAACATTTATCATATTGAACACTAACAGTATAAGGAAGTTTTAGTTATTTTAACTATTAGAATTTTTTTTTAAGTCTGAGCTATATTTTTTTCAACTCCTACTATTAGCTCATTTTCTCCCTATATATATATATAATATATTACATTATTTATAAAAAAAATTACTTTTCAATTCCCACTATTATATATATATATATATATATTCCATGTCTTGTTCAAATTTTCAACCGCTAATAAAATACTTTCTTTCATCCATTCAAGTTCAAATACATTTTTTAAACTTGTAGTGGATGACACTTGATGTTAAAACACTTTTCAAATATTAATTCATTAATTAAATTAAAAAATGTATAAATATTAACAAACAAAAATAATAGTCCAATAGCATATATAGAAAAGAAAATCGTTCGTTGTGTCCCTGTAGCGCAATGAAAAGCGCTTTGGACCTCTAATTCGAAAGTCGTGGGTTCAAATCCCACCGGGGATGGCCTAATTTCTGAGAATGTGATCTCCTTTTTTAATATACTATTTTATTAGAATAATTAAATTTAATGAATTAACAAATAGTAACAAACGAAAGAAAATAGTCCAACACCATATATAGAAAGGAAAATGGAAAATATTGCAAGGAAAATCGCTTTCTATTTCGTTACTTAATATTGAGATTTTGTCATATGTATATACATATTTATATTAATAGTAACTATTTAATGAAAAGTAACTAAAATAAAAATTTTCTTTGTTGACCTAAGTAGAAATTGACTTAAAAGAATTTTTTTTTATATTACTTGTTTCTGTGAATTCAATATATGCTTCTAAATAATCAATAAAGTTCATGTGTATTAAACGAAAATATTGAAAGGTAGTTGCTACACATAATTATAGGGAAAGTCATTTATGAAACACTTGGACGGAATGAACTTACATTTTTCATTCGTGTAATTTTTTAATTAGATTGTGAAATAAAGAAAAGTAAAATTTTGACGAATAATACAATTACGAATCACTCAAGAAAGCTTTTAGGTTTTTTAGCAAAAGGCTCCTCTTTTAATTCTAGAATTCAGTGTGTTAAATGTAATTAAAAATTGTCCTTGTCTTATAACAATAAAAATCTAAAACCTCTACATTTTAGGATGAAAATATAATTTGTGATTGACTACAAGTAATACATGAGCAAAGAAATGCCTTGGCAATTTATCTAAGAAAAGCTATTATTTTCCTTTCAGAGATGTAATTGATAAAAATAAATAAAAATATTTAATAAAATTTATTTCTAGATCTCAGATAAGGTCTTTTAAAGAAAATCGCAACTTCGAGAAGCATCTACTTAAAATATCTCCAAGGTAACAACAAAAGTGGCTCAGATTTTAATAACATCGAAGATTTACAATTTAATTTAATCATTTCGAAGGGCTTCTGAAGCATTATAGAATCCTCCTCAAGTAATTGTTTGTCACAAAACGTCTGTCTATGCTGGTTGAAGGCAGAATCAAATAAATTCATTGATATTACGAATAAATATTCATCAATTTTTAAATTTATTTTTAAGCCTGAAGTTTTTGGATCAATTTCGAAAATGAAATGAAAACATATTTTGATGGGCATAAAAATTGTCATTTATATTTTTACTTCAACAAATCTAATATTTTATTTCCACTTCATTGAGGGAACAGGATGATCTGACAGATAAGTTTATAGATGATTCAAACTTTTAAACAGATTTATTCTAACTATAAATATTTCGAAAAATATGTCAGTTATTCATTCAATCGTGTTTGTCATATATTTTTCTTTCATTTTAAAAAGGTATGTTCCTATGATGCTTATTTTTACACTTTACTAAACTTCAAAGACATAGATTTTGAAATTTAAAAGCTATTCATCGGAATGATTATTTTTACAATTGATCGACATGTGAAGAAAGATTCGGAGACAAGTCTCTACAAAATGCGTAGAGATAAAAAATGTAAATAAAATCAATAACAAAGAAGCAGAACTTTTATGTTTGGAAACAAAATGCTATACAAATAAATGATAAAATAAAATATTAATATCAAAGAGAGATAAAGATTATTTTAAAGTAATAGGTAATAAATTTTATGAAAACTAAAAAGTTTTTCAAATGTCAGTGAGGTAAAAAATGAAGTATAATTACTGAATTTCTTTTAAAAACTTTATATAAAGAAAGATATTACTTTATTTTTTATTCATTATAACCTCTTGTTTTGTACCAACTTGAGGTCTAATTTTGAACCATAATCAAGTGATGGAAACCACCTATTCGGTATAGTGGTCAGTGACGCTGCCTGCAGCCCAGTAGGGCCTGGGCTCGAGAATCCTGGATAAACCATGGATGTTTGTGCTGTAATTCTTCCTTCTTGCCTTTGTGTTATAAGCCTCCCCCGTTGATACATAGTGTCATGCACCGGGTTTATGAATGTTCTCAATAAAAAAAAAATCAAGCAATGGGAAAAGAGCTTAAAAATAAATAATGAAAGAATGCTCAGTAAAAAAACTCTCGCGAAAAAGAACTTTGATTTATTCACTGAAAAAATAATATTTTAATCAAATTTCATAAAAAAAAAGTAGATGAAGTAATAAAATTAATTACCATTCGCGATTTTTTAAAAAATTTTCTCACTTATCTTTGACTGAAGTAAAAAATATGGTACATATCTCAACATTTTCCTAAAATAACAATAATATAATTTTTCTGTTATATTTTCATAACATATTTTTAATTTCAAAAGATTGAAAAACTTTCTCTAAAAAGAAAGATCTGTAAAATTATCTTGCATTGTGAAATATAAAGGCACAATACAGTTATTGAAAAAATTATGAGTGTTATTATATGAAATGTCAAAAATACCTTCTTTCTGTAACTATGCTGATTAAGCTAATATATACCGTATATTATTTTCATAATATGTAATGGATTCAAAACGCGAATTGCACAGTTTAATGTATGTAACACACTCGTTAATAGTATTTCTAGACGTTTTCCAAAAATCGGAGATAGCTACTAAAATATTTAATTTAGACATATAAAAGGAGTTTTCGCAAGATATTTTCAAGACACAATCAAAATATAATTAGTTACTGAAATTACCAGTGATTAATTAAAATTTGTTATTCTTTTAAGAGTAAAGAGATTCATCCTACTCCATTCATGAAAAAAATCCCCAGGCACCTTCATTCAAAACGTGGCAAACATAAGAGATAGTTCAAACTGCAAAAAAGAGTTTTAAAAATAGGACTTCCGATATTACGTTAGAAAGTGCTTCATCCACAAAATGTCTCAAAAATATTTCTGGTCTACTGAACTTTCTTGGAATAACCAAGACCCTTGAAATCGATTTTTTGACTTTACAATGTGTGGAACTAAGCAAAAATTCTAGTCGAACTCGGATATTTTTCAGACGCGTTATACATATGTGTGATAGCTAAACTTTCACTTTTCTTAACAGTTAAAGGCACACGAGTTATAGATTTTCAGTATAAAGATATGATATATATTTTCGACTGTCTTTTCAACGTGAGTGACTTACTTAACTGAAGATTTTTCAGAATGTTCGGAATCTAGGTAAGATTTGGCTTATATTTCATACACTGGAGTAAGCTATACAGGTATTCTTTAATTTTTTTTTACTACCATCGCACTAGAACTACCAGTTGATTCAAAACTAGTGTGACCAATTTTAAAAACATATACCTATGAATGGTAAATTTGTATCCCTTTGCTGACAGTTATATTTTTAAAATGAAGCATTTAAAAATTATCAATATAATTATTTGTATTAGTGGGAGTAAATTATGGCTCCGAAATTATATCATTAAACCAGAAACGAAATTTAAATCTTTTGAAAGAAGTTTGCTCAAATTCTGTTATAAATAAAGCATTTAAATCCTGAAAATACATTTTGCTAATGGATTATTATCTGATCTTCGAAAGGAAGTAAATTTTGGCTGGCAATCAAATGCTCCAGAGAAAAAATGCGGACGAAAGTAATTCCGCAGGGGAAAAGAAAAAAAAAGCTGAAAAGACTTATCGCTGTAGAAAATCCTCTGCCTCAAAGAACTTCAACAAAGAAACTAAAGGTATCGCAATCGACAACTTGTCCGTCAGATAAAGAAAATTGACTATAAAAACCTGAATAAATCAGTCTGTCTTCAAATGTTCGTTATGACCGTAAAAAAGGAAGAAAACGATCTTGGCTTCTGTATTTCATGTTACGCAAAGGTAGATACAAAGCATGAATAACTTCTGATGAAGCACTGTTTCATCCTTCATTCACAACTGGCAAAACGAAGATTCAAATTATTTCACTCAAAAAACGTCGCAAGGACGCAGCTGTTTTGTAGAATGCAAGTTGGCCGTCAGGTGTTACGGTATGGATTGGAATGTTCTCTCAAGGCTTAACAAAACCTTTTTTGTAGAACCAAAGGCTTAAAATTGATGCTCTTTACTATCAGAATAAAGTTTTGAAACACTTAATCAAAGAAAGTAAACGTCTTTACCCTCAAGAAAACTTTGTTTTTCACCAAGATTCTGCACCAAGTCATACCGCAAAATCAACTATAAATTGGTTGAAAGATTCAAAAATAAATTTGCTGCCTCCTGAGAAATGACTAACATCATCCCTGGATAGTGTTCATTGAGATTATTTTTTATGGGATTACTTTAAATAAACAATCAAACAGACGTAAAGTAAAAACTACACATGGCCTTCAAAAAGCAATCAAAGAGGAAGTTGGAAAAATACCCCTCAAAATGGTCAAAAAGCCCTTTTGGCTTGGATGAAACGTTTACGCAAAGTGTACTATGCCAAAGGAAGCCACATTGAAAATTTCCTGTAAATAACTGAATTAGATAAAAATTTATGATGCGCTGGAAGTGGTCACATTATTTTTTAATCAACCGGTATATAGTGGATAACTGACTTCGTAGTTTTGAGTCATTGCCAAGTAACGAAGTGTCTCATGTATGTACCATATCCTAAGAACTCACTCTCAAATTTCGAAATCACCCCTTTTGTGGTCTTTGAGGCCCAATAGAACTTGAAACAATAGAAACCCAATAGAAAAGTGAAATAAAATATCTGGGTTACAAATATTTGAAAAAAATTGAAAAATTAAAATTACAAATCTTCGTGAAATTGCTCCAAATGTTCCTTGAAACAAAAAGTTCACAAAAACCCAAATATGTTCCATAAGTATATAGTCATTTTGGTTTTATTTCTCATCTTCTTTATCATAAATAGATAAATCCGCATCAGAGTCACTGTCGTATTCATCGAATTCCAGCAAATATTCTTTTTCAGTATCACTTTTGTTGAAATCCAACGCCACTAGACATATTGGCAAAAAGAAAACAATGATAACAATAAGCAACAAAAATAGTTGTACAAATTTTAGAAAGCGAAACGAAACTCAAACGATCGTGCACCTTAGTCAGTGTGAAAAGGAAAAATTAAAATATGCGTCGTAACGTCAAGGTCAATATCCCCTAAAATCTGGGATTTTTAGGGATACTAGAAAGTGCCGTCTAGTACACGCAAGGCGTTTAAGTCAACTCGTACTTGAAATCTTGATTTCTTATCAAGATCTACCCTTTAAAATACCAGAAGATAAGGCACGTAAAAATCATAACGGGATATAAGACTCCCGTTTTTAAATTCGTGAAAATCTCAGTTCTATGCAAAATTCAGCTTTCCATACTATTTTCAAGTTTGAATATATTTTTAAATGTTTCTTCAAGATCATAAAACCAACAAATAAATCATTAAAATAGAAGTAAACTTATTTTTAGAAATCACACAAAGAAATTGTATCCAAATAGATACCCTAGCTTATTAGTTTGAAGAGGAAGGTAAGATTTCCAATAAGCTCATGAATTCAAACTGGCCTATAGTCCCAAACATTAAATCCATCACTAGAAGTCAGAAGAGTGGAGCATTAAATTAGGTTTGGCACTCGTCGTCTTGTAATGGGTTATCTTGCGAGGTTTTAATCTTAAAACAAACTTGGAGTTTTCCTTAAGTTTACTGGAAATTTTTAACTGCCTTTTTCTTTACAGAAGTAAACTAGATATTCAGATGTGTAGTGATAAAAGTAATTTGATGATTATTATTATTATTAATAATAAAATTAAACAAATTGAAAAATTGAAAAAAATTAAATCTCAAGATTTACTTTAATCCTAACCCAATTAAATTTGCCCACTGGTTTAACAATATATTAAATAAGCTTTGTAAGAAATAACATTATTTGTGGAAAGAAATAGCTGTAGTAATACATTTAGCAAATTTTAATTAACTGTAATCAGTTATTCATTTACTTGGTATATGTGAATTCTTTTAAAAACTGCCTGATACTTAAACATTTTAACAAAATATTTAAGGATATCTGTGCATCTTTCATGTTGGCATAAAAAATATTTAAATTTAATCCAAAATGTATCTAAAATGCATTAATTATAATATTCATAGGGTAAAATAATACAGCGATATGCAAAAAAGTTTGTCATTTTAATTTATACAGATTGTCTTAAAGAAATTAAAAGATTCTTTACAAATGTATCAAAAATTTTTATGTTATTCCTCTTATTGTGTACTAATGCAAAAAAAATAAATATTTTTACTGTAACTTAAAAGCTATAAGTGTGTTGCTTTTTTACTGGTTTTTAGCATACTTCAGCAAAACTGTGTCTATTTTATAACATTAGTTCTTTACGAATGTGTAGGAAGATCAATATTTTTATAATATATTATATTTCTTACCATAAAAATGTCCATTATTTAAATTGTTTTATGAAATGAAAAGAAAAATCGACTGACATATATTTACATACCGAACGTTATTAATTAATAAAAGAAACTTTAAATATTCTATGAGTATTCAATTCAACAAAAGTTATTTTCCATTGCTGTAAATAAACTGTGTTTATCATTTTAGCATTTTCATTATATATTACTCGTCGAGAATAATTCGATTGTTTATCTCAATCTTAAAAACTTAATGAAGCATAAATTTTAAAATTCTTTATGGCTCTTTCATAACTATCATCTCATAACTATTCTTCTATAACTATCTTTCGAGTTTAAGGTACATTATCTACACTATTAAAATCCGAAGGTAAACAAACGTATGTATGTATGTACCTATCTATCTATCTATGTGCGTCTATCTTCTCAAGAACCGCACCACGCAGAAACTCGCGGAAGGTACCAAAAGATCGGGAATTTTCCGAGGAAGCCGTTTTGACCATTTTTATTCCGATATTGCAATTATTTAAAAATATATTAATTAAAAACTTCCAAAAAAACCGTTTTTTTCGTGCAAACTTTGATTTGTCTCCATTGTTGCAGCAATGTTATTGTTACAACAGTGACAAAAGCAGGAGTCGAAAATCTGTTTTCAGCCAAACTTGGAATTTCATGACGTTGCTCTGTTGACTGTATTAAATTACCCTGTTTAAAAAATAAATGCTTTTAACATGTGATTAAGTTGAAATGTATTATTAAAATCCCAATTTCTAAAATGTTTTACATTTCTTACACATTCCTATGGATTTTCTTGGATTTAAATTGCAAACAAAAAAAATAAAGTTTTATGATTAGTAGATTGGTAAATTGTATATACATTTCTCGACGCTGCCAAGTTAGACTGAGATGAAACATTGTAAAAGTTATTCTAAGAATTTAGGAAATTTCGTAATTTTGAAAATTATTTCTATTTTGATGCTTTTTTCCCCACATAAAATATTTTTAAAAAGGCACTTTTCCATTTCAAGAAGCCATAAAAATGCAACGAAAAAATTGATAAAGTCACCAAATTCCAGTAACCTACGACAGAATTGACCAGTTTGTGTATGTGTGTGTGAGGGTTATGAAGCATGTTCAGAAAGACTACTTTCTGATACACCACAACAGTTTTCTTTATATAAAAAAAATTTAGTGTGAAAAACATTAAAAATATAAGAAAATGAATGCTAAAATGGTTTTTTTGTAGTATTATTTTCATTTGAATGTTTTTTATGCAGTGAATTCAAGCAAAGGTATGTGTCTAGGTTTACTCTCCCATATTTCTTTTTTATGGTTACATATTTTTAATCAAATAACCAAACATCCAGAAATAAGCAGTCATTTTTCATTTATGATTTAATAAAAACAAATATAAATTTATATATTTAAAAAAAAACTAAATTGTTATTGATTTGCATAATTTATTACAAAATTAATTATTTAATAATAATATCGTACATTGTCTGTTTTCTTGTGGATAAAACTAGATGAGTTTTGTAAATTAAAAATCGAAATATAAAGAAAGATCTTATCACTGAGGGAAAAAAAGATTGAAAAAGAGTTCTATACACGAAAAAGTCTGTGTAAACGCCAGGCTATGCTGAGGGAGAAGAAATCTGTCTGTAAAGGAAAAGAAATTGAAGACATTTCAGAAAGGAGATAATTTTAAATACATAAGTACAGAAATCACTCACATCATGCATACACCCTCACCCAGAAGTACTGGCATCGAGAAAGAAAAAGGAAATTTCCATTGGGATAAAGTTATACTCTTGTAAAAAGCCCGTGCAATGCCGGACTAAATGGAGGGAAAACAGACCCGTCCGTCGGGACAAAGACGCGGAAGAAATTTCTAAAAAGGGAGTTTTAATGACAAAATATAGAAATCACACACAAACAAGGAAGTAATGACATCGAGATTGGAAGAGGAAGTTTCCATTGGCAAAAAATTATACACTTGGAAAAAACCCGTGCAGGGTCGGGCCATGTAGCCATAACATATGACACAATGACATAATATGGTGCTGAAAAATTTATTTCAGGTAAACTGAAATTTTATGACGTAGCTTTTTTGATTTAATTCGTTCACAGATTAAAAAAAATCTTTTAACATGTGATTAACATGAAATTGCCTTGCAATCATAGTTTTACAATTACATATGTGTCGTCAATATCCGGTTTTCAGCCTTACTGGAATTTTATTGACTGATTCCTTTACTTTGATTGAAAAATAACTGCTTTTGATATGTGATTTATTTGAGACGTTTTTTATTAAAAACACAATTTCTAAGACGCAAATATCTATGAGTTTTTTTAAAAATTTAAATTCCGAAAAGAGATCAAACTGTTTTTTAAGCATATTGGTAAATTTTTTACCTTTTCCAAAGGTGCCAATTTAAATTGAAACGGAATATTGTAATAATCTTTAAAAATTCACGAAATTTTGTAAATTTCTATCTTTTGACATTTTTTATACATAAAACTGTTTTTAAAAAAAGGTAGTTTTTCGTTTCGGAGAACCGTAAAAATATAACTAAAATAACTCTCCAAATCGACCCCTGCGAATAATAAGTAATGGTGGTAAGCCTACCACAGAATTCAAGAATTTGAGGGCTTATGTTACATGCGCGGAAAGACAACTTTCGGAGAGTACGTAGGCAAACATATTAATTGTGTATGTGAGAAACAGAAAAACAAGAACAGTTGTACACAAGAAAAATCCCATGCAATTCCGGACCATGCAGCCATATATGGATGTAAATTAATATTTAAAAAAAAAACCAAACAGTATTGTTTTTTATAATTCATTACTAACTTGTTTTAAAAATCGTACAATGGCTGCTTTCTATGGAAAAATAAGATTAATTTTGTAAATTATTAATCGAAAATAGAAATTTGATCTTATCCTTGAGGAAATTGGACGGAAAAGGAGTTTTATATTCTCGAAAAAGCCCGCAAAACACCGGGTTAAACGAGGGAAAAGAAATATTCCTAATAAGTAATAGAATAAATTTGGGATAAAAAGGGAATTTTAATGACATAAATATAGAAACCACTCTCCTAGAATTACCACACCACCCCAACGCAAAAATAAATTTCGAAAAAGGGAGTTTTTATGACATAATTAAAGAAATCACTCACATCGCGAGCATACACACACACACACACATAAGTGCTATCGGCCTGAGGGAAACACGAAATTTCCAGGGGGATGAAGTTATTCACTGGGTAAAAGCCCGTGCAACGCCGGGCTAAGCGGAGAGGAAAGAAACAAAGACATGAAAGTAATTTCGAAAAATAATATTGAAAGTGCTGAATTTGTGAAGAGAAGGGAAAATGTTAAGCGACAAAGCCATGACACGTACTCACGGGTCATGCACTCACATCGTACGCGTCAAACCCACACAAAAGTGTTTACGTCAGAAAGAAAGGAGGAAATTAACATGGGAATTAAGTTATACCCTCGGTATAAGCCCGTGCAACGCCGGGCCATGAAAGCTAGTTTTTATAATAAATGTTGACTCATATTAACTGTACAGACAAAGTTTGTAGAAAACTCCTATTGAAGCAAAAATTATGTACTCTCAAATGAAATATGTGACTCTTAGAATATAAAGTACCTTTATTAGATCTTTGTATTCAAATAATTTCTTGAATATGTAGCATAATGAAATACAACATTTTATTACTACCGTTAGTATTGATAATTTTGTAGTTTAATATGATTGTGAAGACTGTAGATTTAATAGGCTGTAAAGGAACAAGAAAAATACAGAGCCTACATAATTCAATGTTAAGTATTTTTGACAGTATTTAAGAGAAATACGTCTTCTAAAATATATAATTATGTAATATGTGAATGATGTAAACTGTTAATAAGATGAAATATTAACTCAATAATACTTTTCACGATAACAATTCCAATTAACTTAATAGCATAGCTCGGTGCTCCTTCTGATATTACGTAACAAAGAATTGGATTAGTTTTACACATAGCTGTGAATTTTATTCTTGTATACTTTATTGATAAAATAGATAGAAAGAGTACAACTTTCATGAAATACTTGCTTTACATGTAGCTGTATTATTTCTAAGAGAATTTATCAAAAAGGCTTTAGATTGTAGTTCTTTCTTAATTACTATATGTTTATTTTAAATAAATTTTTAGAACATTTTCGATCTTATCCTATGTAATTAATGTTCCTCCAGCATCAACAAAAGTGTATTTTATTAATTTCAAAAGTTTAAAATGTAACTTAAATTTTATTCATGTAATTTATTTTAATTCTTAACAATTCATTTTCCCCTGATCTAACAATCAAAACTTGTGACTAAACAGAGAGAGTAACATTTTTAAAAGTAAAATAAATATTGCACAGATATTAATTGTTTATTATTTGGAGATTTATTTTTAATTCTCAATAAAGAGTTTATATTGATTAAATACATTATTAATTAAGCCTAATGAAAAAAGCTTAAATTAAAACTTAAAATAAACTTCATTCTACATAAGAATACGCTTTAAAGCACTCGATCTATAAATTGGACTTTAGTTTTACAAAGAATGTATTTTGAGGCTTACAAATTTGTTCCATTAGTGAGGAAAAACCTTTTGCTCTCTCTCAAAATAATATTAAAAGTAATGGGAATTGTACTCCATTCTCTTTTTTTATTCAGCTTTTAAAGTGCTAATTTTTAAAAGCTTATAAAAAGACCTTTCTCTACTGAACAAAGAATAATAATTATATACTGAAATTGGACAAGAATCTAATTCAAAAAGTCGATCTAATACGAGCTAATACAAGACACTTAAAAGTAGTTAGTTGGATTATTTCTTATATAAGCAGTGTAAAAGGCTGAAACCAATATATACTTTACTCTTGGGATTAAGAGGTACAAAAAAGTGTTAAAATGATATCCATCAAAGGCTTGTATGGAAGATTTATTCCATTACAGGATTTAACGGAATGTTGACCTAAGGGATTCGAGATAGATTCATCCGATTTCAAAGGACATTTTCATGTGTGTGCTTTCCTCTATTAGCTATACCTTTTCCAGAATTAGGTTCCTAGTACATTTCCAAGAGACAAAATCCTGTTTTCCTTAGAATCTGATGAATTCAGGCCATGAAAAAATAAAATGGAATACTAACGGGATTCTTTTTTATTTTAAGGCAACAAATGGTAACAAGGTCTAATCTCTTTGTGGGAGGTTTTTGGATGAATGGCATTAGATCTTCGTATTCACTTCAAAACAGTTTTATATATCTTTTTGACAAGATCAGTGAATCTGAAAATACCTGAGAGGAAAAAGATTTTTTGGGAAAATAGAAAGATATTGTATTCATTTTCTGTATATATACGTACGCACAGATTTATTCCATTATTTTACGAAATCGTTCTGTGGTGTCTGATAATCGTAACATATGTGATATCGAAACGTTTTTATTTATCAGAAGAAAAGTTCAAATCTAAGTGGATATAAAAACTGATTTGCTTCCCTTTTGTGTTTCTTCTTCATGTTTTATTTTTTCAATACTTCATCCTTTTATTTATGTTATATGTTCAGTTACTATTTTAAACCATGCTTTAAGCCATGAGAGCAAGTACTTTGCATGAAAAACATTATTAAAAAATACGATATATGTCTATTTAAAATATATTTCAAACTTTTTTTTCATTAGGTATTTGAAGCAAGTTTTCACATAAATAGAAGACATTCTAAATAAGGGATAAAATTATCCACAAATTGAGGTTTGTTTTTTTCTTACTTTGCTATTTTATTTTTTTAGCTCATGTCAATTGAAATATTCAATATTTTAGCGTAAGAGATATAATAGTTTTTTCAAATTCAGACCATTTTAATAAGGAATATATGATGCACATTTGATATTTATTCAAAATAATTATGTTGATGTTTATTTCGTGGAATACAAAATAGTAAGTATTTTTCTTGCTTCTTTAGATGATGACTATATGATTTTTTTTGACGAATTCCCACCAGAAATATCACTTTGCTTAGACAATCAAGTTCTTTTATGAAAATGACTCTTAAAGCGCAATGAAATGACCTTTTTTCTGTCTTATTAACTAAAATTACATTTTTTTCTCCTAAAATTTTACGGAAGTCCTAACTTTTATGTACAACATTTTTTTAATCATTTTTGCTCAATGGTCATTTAAAAGAATCATAATGGGATGACGCAGCATAACCTTTGTGATACATGATATTTGAGAAGTGTTTTTAGTATATTACTAAATTTTATTTAAGAAAGGAAACTGTAACAACAGTTCGTTCGTGTATTTTAATGAAAATATTCATATTATCGGCTAATAAGAATACAAAGAGAAAACATGTTTAAAACATCTATTACGAAACGTAAGATCTCTCTCTCTCTCTTTTCTCTCTTTTAGATATTTTACTTTCCAAAATATAGTAATGAATTTAGAGACATTTCATAATGATCTCTGAGGGTTTCATATGAAAGAATTAATTATCAGTAGATACTATCTTATTATTTTTTATTTATCCACTAACATTATTTTAAATAAATTGATAACTTAATTAATTTCTAAAGCAACTTATTTTTACTCTGTGATACAAATAAATCACGTAAATAAACTTATGCTGAGTATTAAATTTAAATTTATTTACTTATATGACAAATATATTATTGAATAAATTTGTTCCTGCAGAATTTATATTATACGAGCTTTAAAAATGCAGTGAAATTAAAAAGTGGTCTTACACACATACATGAAATTTACATGAGTTTCCGTAGACGGCATCCAGTTTAACCACTATTCTGTTTTTAGAATATAAATCAATTGAAAATAAATATGTATTCTCTAAATGATTTTCCTTCAGACATCTGAATTCATAAATTTTTTTCTTGTGACGGCAGTTGAAAAATTTTCAGAAATAATGCTTAAAATATTTCAAAATATTTTTAGCAGTTTTTCTCCCTACAGAAAAATAATAAATAAATAAAATTGCATACATAGCAACTTCCACTTACTTTAAGTTATTCACGAAATTGATATTGATTTTATGAGTTTTCTCCTTTATTTTTCACTTTTTAGACAATATTACTTTTTTTGCACAAAATTAAAAATGCAATTATACAAAATTTATTTGTAAAATTTAACATTAGTTAAAAAAAACTGTCCAATTCTTTTAAGATAAAACAATCCCATTTTACTATAAATATTTATGCAACTTATTAAAAAAGGTTTATATTATTTACATTAATTTTTTTCCAAAATTCCATTTTATTTATTGGATTTATTTTAATATACAGTGCTACAGAATGTCAGTGTACACTGCAGAATACAGTGGTACACAAATCGTATTCCACGATTATAGAAAATATCCTTTGACCCATAAGCCACTATAACATGAAATCCAGTTATTTAGACCATGCAAATTAAACATTTTCTCTCTAGAAAATAGAAACCTTTTCTGGTTTACCATAGAGGGAAAATTTTAGCTCTCCTGCAATTTCCCTTCTCTCTTATACATTTGCTGTTTCGCCCGACTTTAATTTCTTCGCGTTTGTTTATGTTATTTAAATGTAGAGTACCGACTTTAAAAATCTTTGCACATTTTGTGCATTCTGTTTGATCACTACCATAACTGTAATCAGTCCTTTAAGTAAATCAGGCTGTAATACAATTCATTGGCTTTGAGGATTATAATGTATTTTAAATGGTTCTTGAACTCGTTTATGTTTATATATTTTGATTCTTTTGATTTTGAAAAAAGGGCCCTCCAAATATATTTTATTTATAAAATCAAACTGGTATGTAATATATTTATAATTTAGTGATCAACAGAAAATCTGAAAACTGAAATGGAAATGCAATTGTAAATCTATATAATTGATTTAAATAAGGTTTTATCAATTGCATCGTGATTAAAACATTGAAAAATATTTCAGACATAACATATTCATGTGAGTTCACCTTTCTATAAAATATATCGTTCATTAATGTACAGCATCTTCTATTATTTTTTCCCTTCAACCCCTCACTCGAAAAGAACGAATTTTTTTCCAAAAAAAATAAAAGATCGTTTCATATTGAATCCTTAAATTGCCTTTTTACTTCATCTAACGATTACAATTTTCCCTCATATATAAAATATATCCAACATGAATTAAAACTAACAAATTTCTTCACAAAAATGCGTGAAAATAAGCCTCATTGCATGACTTTCCAATAGCACAAATGTTGTGAACTCATTATTAAAGAAAGTATATAAAATATAAGTACATTTAATTATTTCATTCTTTCATAAACCTCAATTTATTACATATAGTAACCAAACTTAAGTTTTCACAATATTATTACGAAGTTCTCCTTCAGCGTAATTAAATTAACTTAAATAAACTTCATGAAAAAAAACTTCCTTTTATATGTATCTCAAAGAGATGCATCTTCCACGACATTAATTATTAATCTTTCTAAGATATAAATGTGAAACAAATTTATATTAGTCATACTTAAGCATTTAAAAAATATACTCATTAATTATCTCACAATAAACTTAAAAGAAGTAACGAGAGACAATAAAAGGTGACATATCATTAATTTCCTAAAATATTTTATTTCTTTATTCCGTTGAATTTTTCAAACTCAGTTTGTAAATAGTTAAATGCGGCTTGTTAACCTTTTCCAAATGTAGCTTGTTAAAATTCACAAGCACGGCTTGTTAAAATTTCGTTATAATTTTTGTTTCTTAAGACATGGAATCTTTAATTACTTATGAAATATATTTCACTGGAATGCAACTTTAAGATTGGAAGTACTTAAAAGTAAGTACTTTATTCAATGCTTCGTTTACGTGTTTAAAATACTTCAAATAAAATTAAAAGCATTAATATAGTGCCTGATACTTTCGCTTATTTTAATTAAATAAGCATGAGAAGTAATTTAATTTTGTATTCACCATGTAAACTTCACAAGAAATTTTAGTGAAAAAAATAACTTAATTTGTTTTATCAAAAAATATTTTTTGCTCAAATTCGATATATTTTAAAATTTACCAGTTAAAATGCTCTTTTGACTAAATGCCATATAAGCTATAATAAATATATTTTATCATTCAAAAATGTTCAGTGAAAAAATCTCAAAATCACAATACCATCCATAATATTTAGCGTCAGATCAATTTGTAGTGAGTAAACATTTTTCTTCCTAATGGGGCTGCATGAATTGGTAATTACCATTGCAGACCTAGTACATTCCCCCGAGCTGGTATCACTTTTTATTGTGACTCCATGTAAGAGGATATCAATTGCCACCATGTATTTTTGACTCCCAGTCCCTCCCCAGAGAGAGGCACCTGAGCTCTGACGATGCGAAACTGTACTAGGAATTTAATTTTTTCAAGATCATCGAGCCAAACAGG